>CM021100.1:918524551-918535860 GCA_007115665.2 Sequoiadendron giganteum
TGAAGAGCAAGAAAAGTGCATACACATTTGAATGACAAGAGTTTGTAAAGAAGATTGCAAAACAGGACAAAGACAAGTTCTTTTTAGCCCTCAAAAATAGAAATGAGTTCTTTTTATAGCACCAAATTTGAGTGTGAAGTTGATTGTTCAATTTTTAAAACCCAAAAAAAATGTAGTGAGTTTATAAGGTTCTTTTTAACCAACTTTGAAAAAGCTTGTGTAGATGGTTAATTTTAAGCCCAAAGTAATGCTAGTTGGTCCTAAAGCATGAATGAAAAATAACATATGATGGGTTATTTTCCCATGAGTGTTTGAAAAAACTTTTACAATGGATATCAAATTCTTTTTCTTTCACTTTAATGCTCCATCTTCTTCTTAAAACCTGCAATCAATGCTCAAAATTTTAGATGAGATCAAAAAAAAAGAAGATATTAGGGTTAGATGAATGATTAAGCATAAAAACCCTAAAACTTAGACCAAGTTACAATGTGATTTGAATTTAGGTGTAAAATTGAAAATTTTAACTCTACAAAAAACGATAAACACCTACACCATTGCATATCTTATGAAATTCTACCCCATTTCAAAAAAAAGCTTCGAATAAAGACCTTCGTATGACCAAGATATGGCCATTTTAAGAATGACTAAAAACATTTCCTAAAACAAAGAGCATATGCACTAAAATATTAAGTATATGCGCTATTAAACACATTCAATGCTCTAAAACAAGAGTTAAATGCATTGAAACAGGAGGTAAATGCGCTGAAATAGGGGGTAAATACATTGGAATAGGAGGTAAATGCACTGGTCTAGGCTGTGGATGCACTATAACAGGGATTTGATGCACCAAAAGTCACTACCAACGCTCTGAAATGGACAGTGGATGTGCTATATTGGAATTCACGAACAGACTTATTGACAAAACCTGCAAAAAAATATTAAAAACAGGGCTAGGCCCCACGGTGGGAACCAAAATGTGAATGCTTTAGCCTAGACCTGTTCAAACATGGACAAACAAACAAACATTAGTCCTCAAACAAGTTTAAACCAAATTGCTCCCTATGAAATTCATTCAAGCATAAGAACAAGAAAACAACATAAAATATCAAATAAAAGCTAATGAAATCTCATTCGAATGCTCAAACTAGCATCCCATAGGGGAATTGGTTAATGTGGAAAGAAGCCCTTTCCCAATTCCTTGATAAGCTTGATGATGATATGAGATTATTGATGCAAAATTCCAATAATCTTGCTATGGTTGATGAACTTCTATACTAAATTGGATGAAAATATGGATGATTTTAGATAATGAGCTTGCATAAACTTGTGTCTTCAAAAATGCCTAAGATTGTGGATCCAAATAAAATAGAGAAGGCCTCTATTTATAATGAAGAAGGTTGAAAGAATGAAGAATAGGATGAATGTGGGATTAAAGAAGGGACCAATGGCATTGTGCCACTTGTCAACATGCCAATGAAGGAGAGTGGAGCATATTTTGAACAATGTGCACATTAAATTCATGTAGGTGAAATTTGAATTTGAAGAGGTGATTTGTGTAAGAGGGGATGTAAGAGGAATTAATGCCAAGTTGGCTCAAGGAGAGGACATGTAAAAGCCTTTAATGCCAAGTTGGAGGACAAAAGTCCTTTGGGAGGGAGAATTCAAATAAGTGGAATATTCCAAGATTATGCCATATTTGAATGAAAATAGGGTAATTAATAAATCAAATAATTTTTTTTATCAGTAATAATTATTTATTTTATTAATAATATGACAAAATTTATATTTGTTGATATTCAAACTATTCCAGCTATCTTCAAAAATTGTTTGCTAAACCAGTATTTTCTCTAAAAAAACAAAACCCTTCTACCGCTACCGCCTGCATACTACCCTACCATCTACTTCCCATTCGCCAAGCTTATTACATTTTCATACTAAAAAGATGGGCTTAACCCCATAAATTCAAACTCCTAGAACAAGACAAAAACAATATTCAAAACAAGAATTAAATATTATGGCTACACAGAGGTTCCTGAAGTGCTACCCAATTGCAATGGAATTATTGCCATTATCTACTTTAGTTTCTTTCGTGGGCGTAGTCCTTTCTTCTCCTGCATCTCTGCTCTGGTGACGATTTTGAGTCCTTCAATTACCTCCTCGACCTCCATTAATTCTACACAAGATTCAAATCTTTCCACACTCGGTCTGCTCTTTCTCTCCACTGTTCTTTGGTTCTTCCTTCTGGCCATCTAATAAATGGACGATTTATCTCAGCCGCTTCAGAGTCTTCCTCTTACATGCACCAAAGCTTTCATCACTTTTCTCACCTCCTCCAGCGACTCTCCTAAGTCCAGCCCCCACACCATGATCAATGAATATATATCCATATTTATCTGATATTGATGCTTCAAATCTTTGAAACCTTTACCCAAAATTAATTGAATTGATTGTGCCACCTTCACATCCTTGAAGAGGAACAATCCTCTTAATCTCTTCACTATTGCTTTACTGATAAAGGGATCCAACTTCCTCCTCGACTATAGTGTGAAATTTTCCTCCATATCTTCTCTGTCACACTAACTTGCACACTGCCTAACTTTGCTACCCTGCAATCTTTCCTTACCACCAAAAAATGAGAAGCATCGAGAGAAATGCAATGTGTATCTTTAATACACATCAAAATGCCAACCTTCACCATTAATGTCAAATGCACATCTAGTGCCGACAAATATACTAACTTCAATACTTCAATTTTTTTGGGAGTTTCAAAATCCTTCCTTTATTATCTAGCATTAACTACCTCTTGCATTTAATGCATCAAAAAAATATTCCTCCAAAACTATTCTACTAAAGTCCTCCATTCTGATTTCACCCACCTCTGCAAAAGTTAATGCCCATTTTGAGAGGGTGTCTGCTTCCATATTCCCAGCTCTCCTAACATGACTTGCCTTGAAGTCCTCAAAAAATGATAATTCTTCATAATTTTTCTTAATTACTCCTTGCAAATGCCAAGCATCAATTCCTCCTTTCATTATTGCTTGGATAATTATCAAAGAATCCCCCTCCAAGAGAATCCTTGTTGCCCCTAGCTTTCTGGCTAACTTGATTGACATTGAAGTTGCTGCTCTTCAACCACGTTATCGGTTTCTTCCCCCAACTTCATTGCTCCTAAGGCCAACACATTTTGCATCCCAATTATGAACAACACTACCAACCCCTGAGGGTCCCGAGGTTCCTTTTGAAGCCCCATCAAAGTTCACCTTCCACCATCCTTCCATTGGTTTTTCCCATTTTACCACCTCTGAAGATATTGGAGTCGGATTAACCCAACTAGGCCCCTTAACGGGCAATAAATCAAACAAATTGATTTACATGTGCAACTTGCAAAAGCTAGAGGAATGGAGGATTAGTGTTAGGAGATAATTAATCTAAGATTAAATAAGTTAGAGGAGATTAGTTTGATTGTGACATTTGATTTAAATACTTAAATTTATTTAAATTAAATGAGAGGATATTGGTAGATTAGTAATTTAATTAAATAAATTTGATTTATTCAATTAGATGAAGAACATTATGATTTAATTAAATAAAGTTGATTTATTTAATCAAAGAGAGAACATTAAGATTTAATTAAATAAAGTTGATTTATTTAATTAAAGGAGGAATTTAAGATTTAATTAAATAAATTTGATTTATTTAATTAAAGGAGGAAGATTAGGATTTAATCAAATAAAGTTGATTTATTTAATAAGGGATGAATTTTGATGAATTAATTAAATAAAGATTATTTAATTAATTGGTTAGTAAGGAAATGATCAAGGAAGAATTGAAGTTAGTTAATCAAAATCAAATGCATGATATCAATCCGGATATTTTGAGTGTCTACAATCATCTTGTTGTGGGAAAACTCCAAAGCAATTAGAGAGAAACAACATGTTCTTGATTCAGGCATTCATCCAAACTTGATGAAGGTGATCTTGATATTTTCCCAAATTTAGGAGGAGAAAGAGATGTCCTATTAGGATATTTTAATGAGCTTGAGGAATGAGGTGGGGAAAAATTGCAAGAAGGATAATGATGAAGGGGAATCCCCTTACAATCTGAAAACACACAACAACAACAAAAAATAGCACAACATATACAAGGAGACTGAGATTGTCTAATTATTTCTAAAAGTGGAATTACAACATGCCAAATAACCACATGGGCTTTCCAATTACATAAATCTACAATAATTTCAATTTGATTCACAACCATAATTTTCTCTCAACATATATCATTTCCAAGTCAACCGAGCCCAAAAACCCCCTTTACATTCCCATTCTAATAATATTTTATCTCTCAGCAATCTTCCCTAGCAAGAAACCACAACCTTGTCCAAATTCAATGCATTGCCATAGTATCATCTCTCCATCCAATCAACAACAAGATTGAGCTGGAGTTGTTTCCTCATTTTTTGTGCCAACAAGTCATTCATCCAAATTCATTGATAAAAATTCATTTCATCTCTTCACGTGAACCTCCAAATCGTGCCAAATAAAATCATTACAATTGTGCATTTTGATTCACAACGAAGATGTGAATCAAGTCAACCAAATGCCACCTGCCACGTGTCACCATGTCACAACCCTGCACGAGCCAAACCGAGTCAAAATCAACATACAACAAAATGGCAGGAGTCAAACTTGTTGAGGGTCGGGGATCACCCTTCCCTCATACTTCATACCTTCAACATAATGAAGAACTCAATGAACAAGCCTGCAACTTTCCTTCACTAACTTCTTCCCTTTCAAGTGTTGGGGTTCAAAGTTCCTCTATACCCTTTACCACTGAAAACTAAGTTAAATCCTAAGCCATAACACCAAAGCTCGATGTCCGAACACTTCTGGTGAGGAGTAAGATAAAATCCCAAAGTACAAAGTTTGATAAGACTGTACAGAAAATGACTAAGTCCATCTTCTTTGGAAAGCGTTAAGAGATCAGTTTGAGGCTCGAAGCCTGAACTTCTAGAAATCTTCATACTTAGCAATCAAATCAACTAGACCATATTCAAAAGAAGCTTCACTTTTGTTTTTGGTTGATGCAAGATTGCTCTTACACCCTAGTTGCTCCTGCATCAGACAACATGTAATTTGAAAAGTGACTCTATCACTTCTCAAGGGTTAGAGGAAAACCAAGGTGGTTTACCTTAGCCTTAGACAACCATGAAGAATCTTCAAAAGGTATTCCCTTCCATTTCACTAGTTATTCTAAATACTACTTGTTTCTTGAGCTCCCACCCACATAACTATCCAAAATCTCTTCAATCTCCTCCTTCTCTAAAGTAGGTGTAGGGATATTCCACTGTGCTTCTGCCAATTCTTCCTTAATTCCTCCTTGATGATACTCTGTTAAGTCTAAAATGTTAAACATGGGTGAAATATGAATTTATTTAGGCAACTCTACCTCATAAGCATTCCCTAAAGCATGCTTCTTCAAGATTTTACGTGGCCCAAACTTCCTCATTTTCAATTTATTGTAAGTACCAACTGGAAATCTCTCTTTCCGCAAGTGAACCATGACTTCATCTCCAACCTAAAACTCATTATGTCTCCTTTTTTGATCTGCCCTTGCCTTATACTGACTATTCATTTTATTAATGTGTTTTCTCACCTCCTCATGTAAATTCTTTATATGCTCAGCAAAATCTACAACTTTAGCACTTGTCTTTTCTCCCTTATCCATCTTCCTCAACTCAAAAGCATTCCTTAGATTTCTCCCATATACAATCTAGAGTGATTTACCAATACTCTTGTTGACAAAATTATTGTAATAAAACTCTAGCTGTGGTAAAATCAAATCACATCCTTTGTAATGTCCCTTCCTTGGGCAGCTCAGACTATAGCGAAGGTTGGCCTACTATTAGGGTTCCCATGGTTCAATAGAAAGGTTGGGGGACCCAACCAAGGGCTGGGGAGTTTAGCTGGGAGCTTTACGAGTTCTTCAGTTTGGAGTTCAGTTGGTGAATCAAGGGATACAGTGAAAATTTAAAGTTTGTCTTATGGGAATAGTAAAAAGTGAATAGTAATTGAAAATCATAAGATGAATAGTGAAAAGTGCCCCCATCCTAGTAACTCAAGTTGTTTTTAAAAGGTGGCCATTTCTTTTGATGAGGAAAGATCCTTGAGGAGGATATTTTATTGTTTTTTATTAAAAAAAAGCTCATGGAGGTTATAAAGCAAAGTGTTGGGCTCTTTTTTGAGCATTCTATTCTCATTTTGACAAAAGCAAATTGCAATTTTTAGCTTTGAAAGAGGGTTCAACAGCACATAGGTCTTCTGAGGACAAAATCCCTTGGAGGATAGTGAATTGGATGAAAACCTAGTTCACAAAATAGGAAAATCCACCTAGGGTTTCCATCTGCACTTCATTGACCTAATTTGGCAAGACTAAAGAGCTGGAAAAGCAGGTATTTGTAGGTTTAACAACTGTTAGGGCTTTGTAACAACTTGGAAATGATTTGTATGACAAATTTCAAAGTTGGGTATTGATATCTTGAGGAGATATTGCAGATTTCACCTATAGGGTTTCATGGCAGCATTATGGCATTGATTTTATGGTGAAATGTTGATGGATTACATGCTGATACAATTTTAATGTTGTTGGTTCATGTTTAATTCCACCATTTTGGTGATTTGGGTATATATCTTTGTGGGTGTTGAATATCATGTTTGGAACATCATTTTGAGGCATTGTGGAATACATATTAGATGTGGGTTTTGCATATTAAGGGCAGATCATGGCTTGTTGAAATCCTAAGTGCACTTCCAAAGGCTATTACAACCTTCTAGGATTGGTGTACTACCCTTGAGGGAGATTTGTGGGATTGTTTGGAGCTATTTTAGATTGTATACTTCACATCAACATTCTATATCAAACATCAGTCCTGTAACAACCACTTTTGTATTCCATTTTAGGTATCTTTCGTCGTCATATCAACAATATCTTGTATACTTCATGAAGGATTGATCGTAGGTATGTCATACATTGTTATTTGATCAACTGGAGATATATTTTATTCATTGTAATAGACTGATATAACCTATATCAAACTTGTTATATGATCAATAAAGGCATATTTGCAAGTGGGTTCCTTGATATAAGAGTATGCAATCATTTATTTGTCATTTATATGTTATTGTCTATGTTTTGGCATTGAAACATCTTTCAAACTAGCATTAGAACACTCATAAATTTATATCAGACTTAAGGAACCAAAACTTAGACACTTTTCATGCAAAGTGTTTGACAAAATGTCAATCCATTCAAACTGAGTTTTTGGGACAAAATAAGACAGGGATCTTTCAGTGTTATCAGAACCATATTCCTGCCAGCCTGTTGGGTAATGATTGCATTCAATTAGTGTGAAAACAATTGTGCACCAGTCAGCTTGGATTTGGTTTTCAGTTGGGACAGCGAAAAAGGTCATCATGGAAAAGTTGTTTAGCAATAAACAGACATGGAAAGAAATTACTTAAACACAATACAAGACCATACGAAAATTACAGCGTTTAGATGATTCACTTTCAAGGTTGGGACTTTTTAAAGGATCATCCCCACTTTCTACTAGCAAAATCCCTACACCACAAGATAAAGAAGTAGTGGTAATTAGCATATTTGAGGAGTATAGCATTCTTCCTCAACATGTTAAGGAGAATTTTCCTTTAAAGGACTACATGGACATGCACCTGAATCTTTGCCACAAGACTGAGCATGCAAGGAAGGAATATCACACTATATCTTATGAATTGTTTAGAGAATCTTCACATATGGTTGATACAACTCTTCATGAGAATGATTGGGTGTCTTCAAGTTCCAATGAGGTATGAAAAAATTTATATGATGAATTTGATAGAAATTCTGATTTGAATCAAGAAGGCATTAGGACAGCCTTGGGTAATGATTTGTCTACATCATCCTTGCAAGAGGTTTCACAAGAGGCTCCTACATTAGAGGCTAGCATAGTTCATGTTAGTGCTTTGGATAGCAATGGTATGGACCCTTTGGGTGATCATAAAGCATCTTCTAGTGATCATGTTCAATACAAAAAAAAATCATTATGTGGGAATCCTAAATAAGTTAAAACTTTGGATCATGAGGAGTCGTCTATTGCACCATTGAGTCTTCATTGTGATCACAAAGTGGGAGAGATTACAGTCATGGATCGGCCCATTAGAGATGTTGTAAACATAATACCTAGGTGTGACACCTATTCTGACTTTTGCAACTATAGTTATAATCATGAGGTAGCATCCATTTCACATGAAGGTAATAATGTTTTTGAGTCTTCTTATGTTGGTACTCAAGTTGAGGATATTACACTTGAGATATATGTTGTGGATTCAAGCCACAAAGGTCCTGATTTTGGTCACCATGTTGTGGAAGATGTTAAAAAGACACAATGGTTGTGTGATGGGTGGTCTATAAGAGCTAACAAGGCCAAGATGCTTGCTCTCCAAGCAAGACAACACTTACAAGTGGTTAAGGAAAATTAAAATCTAATAGATAATGCAAGAAGACAAAGAGAATCACACATTAGATCCTTATTACTTTCAAAAGAAGAATGTGTGGATTTGGAGTATACAAGGGAAGAGTTTCTTGAGGTAAACCCACAAGAAGAGCATGTGGATTTTTGTGAAGGAGGAAGGAGGAATGAGTTAAGAAATCTAGCTTGGTCTAGTTTGCATCATGAAGTTTATAACCTTCCTCTTTTGGAGAGCCCCTTGAAGGCTCAAAAAAATTATGATATGGGTTACACACTTGATGGATCAACCACAAGTGTTATATCCATTTGTGTGGAATGGAACATTATTGGTTTCATTATGGTTAGTCATGCATCATCTCCAATGGAAGGACAATTACTAAGATCATACGAATTATTTTGTTTTAAAGAGCTGATTAGGGAGACTAGGAGGTTTCTTATTAAGAGGATCTTGCAATTTGATAATGTTTGGTTTGTCTTGCATACTATACCTTGGAGTTTGCTATTAAAGGGAAACATACCAATTATGGAGGTGATGGGATGGATTAGAAAATGGGACAACAATATTTTGACATCACATGAGCATGAATCAAAAATAGATGGTTGTGAAAAGAAATGTAGCATGGTAGACATTCATGAAAAGATAGATAAGCATGAGGTGATGGTGAGAACTTCTACTTGCCAACAATCTCAATTTATAATAGCAGTGAGAATAGAACATGAATCAATTTGTACATTGATGCCTCACCCTTATGATGCTTTGCTTGAGTATAAGGATGTCATAGCTTCAAGACTTGATATGCTACAAGATTGGGCTTCCAAGTGTATGCAAGTGTACTCTTATATTAAAGATTTCCAGGGTAATGAAATAAAAGGTACGATCAGTCCTAAACCTCTTGTTAGGGACATCAATGTTATACTTTTTCATTTACATGAACTTGCAAACCCTATTCATGGAGTAATTGGTGACAATGAGCTTCCAAATGATAGCTTACCTGATGCATTGGTTAAGCATGGCTATTTTGATGTTGTTTCTTCCAAGAGGACTGAATTTGTTTACTTTAGAATAATAGCAATAAATCAGTCCAAAGAAAATCGTAACATACACCACCCCATACATGACGAGGAGCAAGATTTCTCTAATCTTGAGTTTGTAGTTGAGACTATCAACATTGAGGAGAATGAAGTGGTGTTAGGTACTCAATGGTTGAAATATCTTGGAAGGTTTTTCCTAGACCTCAACAAGATGGTGTTAGAGTTTACTCACATGGGTAAATGTATTGTGCTTAAGGCACTAAAGAATGAGACAAAGGATGGGACAACTAAGAGTATGTTCATTTGCTCTAACATGCATGACATTATACTTGATTTGTTTGAGGACAACAGTCCTATGGTTTTGCACTCTCATGAAATAAACATACTGACACCTTTGGATGATAGTTTCTTGAGGTCTACTAATGATGGCATACAAATTTGGAGTGTTGGATATGGTAATTTTGTTTAAAAACAGGGCACTACAAAATCTGATTTATCAGACCTTTGAAGGTATGGAAAATACATAAGAAAAGTGTAACATTTGGCTAGAGAGAGCAGGGAGAGCTAAGCTAATTGCTGGTCAAGCAAAACAACATCTAGAGATGGTAAAAATAATGAGGCAATCAACTTTGTTTGATCATCATGGGCCAACCATTGATGATAGGCATGAATGTGGTAATGAAGATGGAGGTAATTTAGAATTTTCAGTTGTTGATAATTTCCTTCATGTAGTTGATGATTTTGTTCTTGACACCCATAGTGGACCAGCCACTCAAGAGTTGTCTTTGATGGGTGTTAAAGGCATCCATAACTCATCTTTGGTTATGCCATTGATTTATTATGATATGGCAACTTTCTATTTGTTGATTGGTGACTTCATCTTCATTGATTCGTCATGGGTTAGTAGTTATCCTACTTTTAACTCCATGGCACTCTCAGATTTAGCATGGTCCATAACAACTATTGAGTTGCATGGGAGTGTGTGGAAACATGTCTTCTTGATGGACATTGGTTATGAGGTGAATTCCCTGCTTATACATGGGTATGATGACACCATTGACATCGATCTTAATGCTAGTTTGAGTTATCACAACAAAGTTTGGTGGTCGTATGGATTGGTTTGTATGCATATGAGAGTTCAATTTCACATCTTCTTATTGGCCTACCATAATGGATGGATGTTTCCTGGTGACTTCGTGAGAGATTTCAGTTATAGCAGGTTGGATAGATTGGTTTTGGATCCTGGTATTGATTTGTTGGGTGCATCATTGCACATGGATTCCATTATGTTGTTTCACAAATTATGGTATATTAGCAATTCAATCACAGTGGAGCAGCGGGTTGTATGGCGATTGCTTGAGGACAAGCAATCCCAAGAAGGGAGGACTGTAATGTCCCTTCCTTGGGCAGCTCAAACTATAGCGGAGGTTGGCCTACTATTAGGGTTCCCATGGGTCAGTAGAAAGGTTAGGGGACCCAGCCAAGGGCTGGGGAGTTTAGCTGGGAGCTTTATGAGTCCTTCAGTTTGGAGTTCAGTTGGTGAATCAAGGGATAAAGTGAAAAATTAAAGTTTGCCTTATGGGAATAGTAATTGAAAATCATAAGATGAATAGTGAAAAGTGCCCCCATCCTAGTAACTCAAGTTGTTTTTAAAAGGTGGCCATTTATTTTGATGAGGAAAGATCCTTGAGGAGGATATTTTATTGCTTTTTATTAAAAAAAGCTCATGGAGGTTATAAAGCAAAGTGTTGGG